>CM041780.1:67447967-67471044 GCA_023374045.1 Limonium bicolor | reverse complement strand
CTCGGTAATCCCCTATGCTCGGTACTATGGACATCAGAGCGTAACTACGCTCTGATACCACTTTTTGTAACACCCCAACCGCTAATCCTATGCTTACCGTCTAATCCTATTAATCTTACGAGTTCGCAGCGGAAATATTACATACTTACTACGGCGGGTGGTACAACGCCGCTAACCGCCCATACGGCTAGCTAGGCTTACCTTACTTACAGTCACGGTCTGATGAACATAACGTACCGAGCTACTAAATTACTTACCAAAACATATATACCAAATACTTACATCATTGGATCACCGAGTATTAAAGTATATTCGATTACATCATTTCTAAGTTCCAAAAGAATGAGTTTCTAAGGCTACTCATCTATACCAATTCCATTCTATCAAAATCCAAAAAGGTGTACCCCATGGTACACCGGCTATTCAAAAGTACAGCCATGTACTACTTAGTACACCCATCATAATCTGTTTACATCCAAAAAGAAGATAAAAGAAATAAACTAGATCTTCACATCTTCATCCTCGCGGTACCTGCGTGTAGTAAAAATGGTGCCCCAAGGGGCTCAGCAAACGCTGCGTATAAACTCCGCATATACCGCGTGCTAGCTAGGGCACGCCGACTATTTGACGTCCACTAAACATGCTGTTCATTATTTCATACATACATGCTTTCATACAACATACATGCTATACAATTCATTACACAATTCAAGGCAACAATACATAGCACACACTACTTACCTTCACAAGGTTAGCCAAATTATGCATCCGGGTTAATCGGAATGCTTTACTCTTTTACTCATTACTTACTTTTTCTTACTTACAATTACTTACTTTCATTTACTTTACTTACTCATTCTTACTTACTTACTTATACTCAAGTTAAGTCGTCGGGACCTCCGGCCCTGGGGACTACGCCGTCCCACCTCCGGGATTTACTTGACTCACCAATCCGGGATGCTACCCACTTAAGGGATTTGGGCCGCGGACCAGTTTAAGAGTCAGGAATTGGAGCCAACCTCTCGTGACTCCGCATCCTCACGCGTGGCCGAAACTATATCGGACTTCTACTCATTCCAATTTAATTACCAATTTAAGTTAGGATGGTTAGCTTGTTAGGAATAAGTTAGAAGTCCAAACACAATATAAACGGTCACGGTACATACATCATACATACACACATTCATTATCATCCAAACATTTCATGAATTATACAAACTAAATTTAAGAAATATTCACAACATACAACACTACATATCACAAGTATGCATATTAACTCCGATTCGTGCATTTATCTTATTTGGTGATCAATTAGCACACAACACACAAATCAGAGTAACCAAGATAGCATACGGGGCATGAGGAATCCATACCGTTCACCGTTGCACGTGTTTCCAAACGTCCTTCGGTGTCACAAATCAAGTCCTATTATATACATACAATTGAATGATTAATTTACCTATCATCAACTTAACTCCTACTTACTATGTCCTTACACTTCTTACACTACACTTTACTTACTTATTTTTCATTACTTAAGTTCACTTTCTTACTTACTTTGGCATGCTTTAAATAATATATTTTTTTTTTGACCGGACCGGACTTGCGACCGACCTTGCAAGTCCGGTCCATTCCAGTAGCTCAGATTACCGAAACTCTTCTGGCCGACCGACCTTGCAAGTCCGGTCGCAAGGTCGGTCCATTCCAGTAAGTTTTGGTTTCGAAATTCTGGAGTCGACCGACCTTGCATGTCCGGTCCCAAGGTCGGTCCATTCCAGTAAGTTACGCTACAGGCGAATTTTAGCCCGACCGACCTTGCAAGTCCGGTCGCAAGGTCGGTCCATTCCAGTAACTTACCCGACGGAAAATTTTTGAGTCGGCCGACCTTGCAAGTCCGGTCGCAAGGTCGGTCCATTCCAGTAGGTTACAGACGGGAGAATTTTCTAGTCCGACCGAACTTGCAAGTCCGGTCGCAAGTCCGGTCGATTCCAGAAGCTTTCCCGTCTTTGTAAATCTGGGCTCGACCGACCTTGCAAGTTCGGTCCCAAGGTCGGTCCGCCCAGTATTTGCATTTTAATTTCTGTTTCCAGTCCCTCTTCTTACCCATTATTTCCCCATTGTTCCTACACTTAATCCCACATGTTTTAACACTAATTAAACCTCCTAATACACCTTAATTCACTCATTAACTCTTTACACCTTTCTATACTCATTCACTCACATAATTCTCCAAGTTTCAATCAACACTTACACTAGTTTCTTCCCTCACTACATTATGCTACATATTTTTGTTCTAACTCTCTCCAACATTAGTTCCCTCTTCTAATGTCATTTCTAACACTCCTAATGTATTAGAATACATTATCTATCCCTCTCAACTTACCCTACGCCTATCTTAAAAAAATCTGTTACACACTCACCTTAGTCACCTAGTTTAAAATTCACTAAGTGTCCTAATCCTATATAAATTTTGACATAACCTCCCCTATATTTTTACACTCTCACCACATATTCTAGTTCACATTTCAACACTCATTTCACCTGTTTCAATAGACATCAATATACAAGCTCTCTATACCCACAACAACACTAAACCACTCTTAAAATTCCTGCACATTAACACTAATTCCCAATCTGTTTTCAATAATTTTTGCACATCTTTTAAAGCTTCAAAATACTTATATCTTCCTACACATTACACTACTAATACATTACCATTTCCATTACTCATTTCAAACTACCAAAAACTGTTACATACATATATATACCAAGTTACACAAAGGAGCATTCTTACCTTGCTTTTCTTCTAGATTTTCTTTGTTCTTCTTGTTTCTTCCTCTTCCCTCTCTCTACCGGTTTTAGTAACTCAATCCACTAACACTACAACCATTCACACACACATACTTCAATACTAAAACTAACTCTACACATTATTTAGCTTCTAATGCAAGTTTAGGGTTTGGAGATTTCATTACCTTGTAAGGGTTTATGAAATACTTGGAGCAGCTCAAGAATGATCTTTCCACCCTCTCAAAATGCCAAACCCGGTTGGGCATAAGAGGAGCAAGCAAGGGTTTAGTTCACATTTTCGTTTTGCCCTTTAGGCTAGAAAAAGATGTAGTTTTTGAGAATGTTTTTACCTTAAAAGAACAAGGAGAAGGAGGGCCTTCTAATGGTGGTGTTGAAGCTCCAAATGGGATATACCCATGAAAACGAAAATGCTTGTTTTCAATTTTTGGAAAGAGGGAAATGTAGCTCTTGAGGAGAGGAAGACAATGGTGTAATTTTTGTAATTTTTGGAAGAGTTTTGAGGGAGTTACAAAGGAGAGAAGATAGAGTTTGTGGGGTTTTCTTATTTCTCCATGGGTGTCGATTTGGAGAAGGAGAAATAGAGAGGAGGAAGGAGATGGGTACGTGGGTGAGAGAATAGAGTGTAGGAGAGAGAGTAGAAAGTGAGGTGGGGGTTACTTTATGTCTTTTTATTTCTTTTGTCCTCTTATAAATAAAGGAAGTAGAGTGTGTGTGTATATATGTTAAATCGGACAGCACACAGCACTCATGAGGATTTTAAAATTTTATTCCAATATTTGACACACTAGTTTGAGTTATTTATACTTCCCCACAACTTCCCGTTTCTGACAGTTTTTACTAATCTCTCGTTTTATTGATTTTATTGGTCCTAAAGCTTCACTAACATTTATTAATGATTATTTAGTTGACCAAAACTGTTACGAGTCTATTTGACCCGCTTAAAGACACGTTTTCCCGGTTACCTCGAAAAACGCGCTTTAAGGTTCGTTAGTGATTTTAATCCCTTTTAAGGATCCGTTTTCTTCGGGATTTGTTCCCTTGTGATTATTTATACTTAATTAAGCCTCTAAATTATTTATTAGCCTAAGTAATCACTATTTTTAATTACGGGGTATTTCAGCGGTTAGCAGTTTGTTTATTTTGGAAGTTGGATGTAGTTTGGCTACGTTGCTCGCATGGGCGAGTAATGGCCGGTGACACCCGAGTGAGTTTTGTAATTGTTGTTTATTTTCCGCTGTGAGACGTTTTATTTATTGCTACGTGAGAGATTATACCGTGAATATTGAGAGGGGTGTTACAAAAGTGGTATCAGAGCGGAGTACCGCTCTGATGACGAGAAGATAAGTTAAGACAGTGAGCTTAGGACTTGGGAAATATTGGGAAACATTTAGGAGGTACGAGACGATTCGTTTTAAAAGGATATTGTGTCTAGTAACACGAATTGCGTGACAGGTTAGCCTTAAGGCAATTTAATATCTATTGGTTGGGTACGGTAATTTACCGAGTATTTATGTGACATACTGTACTACAGATGTCTGGTGGTACTAGAGGGCGTGGTACTGGTAGAGGTGGAGGCGGTGACCCCGGCATTCCAGGAGTTGCTGAGACGGTTGCAGCCGTTATTGCACAGCTGGGTACTCAGATAGGAGGAGCACCAGCCCACCCGCCACAGCCCGGGAACGAACTGGCTGAAGTCAGTTAGCGAGACCCGACCACCTACATATTCTGGGGAACCAGACCCCGTAGCTTTGGAGCGTAACATTATTTGTCCATTTTTTATTCAAATTGGAGTCAATCATGCACCCACCTTCTCCAATCATACACGGCTGCCCCCTCCTTGTCTCCACCGAATTTACCCATCAATTATCAATTACAATCAACCTTGGTGAGTCATCAAATCACTAAAGGCATAAAAAATGCAAAAATGTGTTTTAAGCCCAAATTAGGTCACCTTCTCTCATTAGCTCCATTCCAAACGTGGAGCTCACTGCCAAACTCTCCCTTTGGCTCCTCTTGATCGAAGGTAAGGTTCCCAAGCTCCATTGATGAGAGCTCAAGCTCTAGGTAAGCTTCTAAGGCATAAAAATGCCCATTTTCTTCATCTTTCTTTCCTTTTTCGATTGATCTAAGCTCCAACCACTTCCATCCATGAATCTATGTTGTTTTGGAAGTTAAATGAAGGAAGAATCTCGGCCATAACAAGGGAAGGAGGTTGAGAAACTCAAACTTGTTCTTAAGGTACAATAATGTGCTTTAAGCTCATATCTTTTGATTCCCTTCAAATTCGGCTGTGAAACTTTGTTCCTAGCCTTATTTTCTTCTCCTTTTCATGTAGATTCAGTTGGTATACCAAGATCTACAAGGAGTAGCTAGATCCAAGCCAAAAACACCATTTTTGGCATCTTAAACAAGGTAAAACTTAACTATCTTCCAAGCTAATTCACCCACGGTTTATACCTTGTTCTTGAGAGTGTTTTGATACTTTCTCTTCTGGAAAAGTAGGGCCGAAGTAGATCTATACCAAGCTTGAAGATCTAAGGTAAAAATCCATGATTTTCATGAATTAAATTACTTCTTATGGTTAGATCTTTTTTGGAGACTAACTAGGCCTTGTTTTCTGTTTGAGAACATGTAAGAGAAGCTTGGAGAAATTCTCCTTAAGGTGGCAAATCCAACAAGGATTTACCTAAGCTAAATCAAGGTATAAATCACTTAAACATTAACTTTGCTAAGTTAAAATGTTCTAAGCTATTTCTATAGTTATTGCCGTGAGTGAAGAAGTAAAATAAGGTCATGTTTGGCCTTAAAATGGTTAAGAAATGGTTTAATAAATTTTATAACTAATTAAACAAGCATAATTGTCAAATTTAAGACATTATGTGGAAGTTTGGTAAATAAATGAAGAATATATGGTGAGGCCGAAAATTTATATGTATTTTGGGACATTTATGTGTAATTTATTTTGCAAGAAAATGTTTGTAATAAGGCCATGTATTTTAGGCCATTTTATTTATGCATTTACAAGCTTTTAATTAAGTTTAAGCAGTATAAATGCATTACCGAAATAAATGGGGTATTTGGTGTAATTAAATTAAATTCGGGGGCTTTAGAAAAATAAGGCCGAAAATTAGAGTTAAAAAGGAGTTAAAATAAAGTTTATAAGATTTTATAAAGTTTTGGGGTTAAATGGTAATTCTTGAAAAGTATGGGTACAAACCGTGAATAAAGGAAATTAATGGTCAAGGAAATATTAAGGTGGTCAACCTTGACCATATGATAGGTTTTGACCAAAATAGATAAGTTAAATAACTTATTTAAGGTTGTATAATAAGATAAGTATCTTATGGTAATATTTTTATAACATATGTGGTAAATATGTTATTACTGAAAATAAAGGGGTGTACAATGGTATTTTAAAATTTATTGGAATGTTTTTGGAATTAAAATAAACTATATATGTATAATATATAGTTATAATGTCATTATGACACTTTGGAGAAAAATAGATGGTGGAATGGTAAATATTGAAAGTATATGGGTTAATAAGGATATTCATAACCCTTTGGTGGAATTTGGAGATTTTAGAATCATATAAGAGTATTTAATAAGATATGTTATAATATATGGTTTTAGTGAATTATTGAACTATATGTTATAAATAGGGCCAAATGGCAATTATAGAATAGCACAAGGGCTGTTCGGAATTTACAAAAAATAACCATAGGATATACTCTTTTAAGTTAGAAATGTTATATTAAATGGAATATATAACATGGTAATAAGAAAGGGGTGATTTTGTAAATTAAGAAACTATGGCCTAAGGAAAAGAATAAGATTTTCTTATGGTGCCTAAGAGGCAATATAAAATAGTTTTTGTATAAAAACTGGAGGTTATAAATTAAAGGGAAAAAAAAATATCACATAGTATGATATTAGTATATGGTATAACATTACATAATGTTATGTGGTCAAAATGGGATTTAAATAAAGTTAAGGGCTATACCGAGTTAATAAGAGTTGGAAAATGAATTTTAGACTAAGGTCTATGATGTTATAAATGTTATAACAATTATATGGTTTAGATGGAATTAATATAAGGAAGGGTACTCACATAAAATAATGTGACAAACTATAAATGAAGGGGATCTATAAACTAAGGTATTTATGGAATAAACCTTAGGAGTTGTAAATGTACAACATAAAATGTTACATAATATTAGGATAACAATCTTAATATAAGTTGTACAATATAATACAACTAATGGGAATAATCATCTAACATAAGATGATAAAATGTAACATATGATATAAGAGTTTATTAAACTCATGGGAATTACCTACGTGGTAAATATATACATACACAAGGATAATGTATATAAGGTGGATATATCTTTTGGTTGGAAACCATATGATTTAATGGTGGTGGTTATTAAAAAATATATATATATATATATAGTCATGAACTATAAGTTATGAGTTTTGGATACAATACAAAAAAATAATAATATACTACAATCATGCGTGAATACATGCAACTATAGGATATGTACCTAAGCTAGATGGTGGACAAGATTAAAAAGAAATACAACGAATTAAACTTAACAGTTGAAATGTTATGACGTACGCGTCTAAGTAACAAAACCGACTGTTTTAGAGAAACCCGTAACGAACAACTATAGAAAACAGGGGTGAACTGTCGGGGTTACTTATTATTTGGAGATACCGGATGTAGTTAGTCATGGAGACTGACTTATAGTTTATTACCGTTTAGATTGTACTTCTGACAAGACGCTCGACGAGCTAGCGGACTACAAGGAGCATAGGATCTTGCTGATTCATACTCCACCGTAATACAATCAGGGTGAACGGTATGTAAAGGGGTTTGATCCGAGTTGTCCTAAGGTTGCTCCTTGGGCTCGGATTTGGTTGATATAACTTGTATGTTGTTATGTGTCTCTGATTGTCCCTGAGGGCTTCCTCAGTTTAGATATCTGTGTGATCTGTGATAAGATTGTTTGTCTGAATGTGATAATTAATATGCATGAACTGTATATTTATAGCTGCTTATTATTTACTGTTGTTGAGTTAACAGTATTGGTTCGTATATATGAACCTATATATATAAAACGAACTAGCGGCTATGGTGCAATCTTTTATGAAATATAAGGGACGTAAGTAAAACGTTGTAGCACTATGATAATAACATATACATATTATCTGAGACTTTTATACGGAGCATTGGCCTTTCTATACGCCGCTCTTGTATCTAGCACTGGATCCCGAGTTTACAGACTCCGGATTGGACTAATGACCTTAGTCTGCTGTGTTAGAAAATTTGGTAATGCGATGCGATGGTATAATTAATTAATTAATGGAATGGAAGTAAAGCCAAGAGGATGTGGCTCTTGGTGCGCGCTGTGATCACAAAAACGATACCAGGATGTCCGCGTACGGGTCCGTAAGTATCAAGAAAATTTCCCGTGAGCTAGAATGGCTCGTTGGTCGGAGACTCTACCGTTGGAGTGGCTACTGCCGTGGGTGACCCACCATAATATATGGGTAACTAGAGACATGTCGTTTTAACGAGACATTGTCACTAGGTCTAACTGAACAACTAAAACAATTGAGACTTATATAGTGGCGAACAATACCAAGGACGAGACTTAATACTTGTTTATTATTCTCGTTGTTTCGCTGGTTGTTCATTGGTTATACTTGTGGTTATTTTATTGTGTGTTGATGGTTGGATGGAGCCTACAAGGCCAAGGTAAATTAAATATGAATACTGTACGCTACGGCGAATGTACACTGTACATTATATTGTTATTGTTCGATACGTTCGATATATAATTGTGGATTGTGTTATTAAATGATTGTGGATTGGATGGATGGTTGAATATCTATGAATATTTGGATGGATGAATATGTATAATATACATGTTTATTTCAGTATTGTTTATAACTGTTAAATGGTAAAGCATGAAACCAACCTAATAATAAGATGGTTAAAATGACAAGTGACCATTAGGGTCCAGGCCCGGCATACTCAGCGTCTATCGCTGATACTACACCATTACAGGTTGTTGATCATCGTCGGAGCTGAAGAGCAGGAACAGGGTAATTGGAGTGTTACTTTTGTCACCACACTTGGAGATGTTGTATAGCAATGAAGATGGTGAATTGTATTATGGTAAGGTTGTGTATTCAGGATTGGGTAGACGCTCACTTGTCGATGTTTATGGTTTATGGACTTAGTGTGATGTATAGGAGTTTCTCGTTATCACTGCGGTTAGCAGTTTGTTTGTTTTGGAAGTTGGATGTAGTTTGGCTACGTTGCTCGCAAGGGCGAGTAATGGCCGGTGACACCCGAGTGAGTTTTGTAATTGTTGTTTATTTTCCGCTGTGAGACGTTTTATTTATTGCTACGTGAGAGATTATACCGTGAATATTAAGAGGGGTGTTACAGTAACGTCTTACCACCACTTCCCCTCAAGTTCAACACAATGAGCTCGTTTGGGGAACAGCTTCCAGCAGCAGACAACTTCTCAATTTTTAAAATCAACGGGCTTCCACCAAACACCCAAAACCAACAGCTAACAGCTTCTGCTTCATCAGCAGACAGCTTCTCAATTTTCAGCAGTAGAACCTAACAAATGTCTCTGCTTTTTAAAACCATTAGCAGACGTTCCACCAAACACCAAAATCAACAGCTGACAGCTTCTGTAAAACCATCAGCAGACAATTTCTCAATTTTCAGCAGTAGGACCCAACAGCAGCCTCGAGCAGCTGTCCCCAAACGAACCCAATCCATCACCTGCGTAGAAGATTATTTACAGTTAGATGACAAGGCTTGTCTAGCCCCTAAACTTCTAGAAGTGGGTGTGCACCCCCACTACTTTCAGCCTAGGAGTTCGTCTCACCAGGCACTTCCCGTAGGGTGTTAGATTTTTGTGTTTTCTTTCTAAAGTTAGCATAGAGATTTAGTGTGGTTTATGGGTTCGGGTGTATGCTACTTGTAACACCCCTCTCAATAATCACGATATAATCTCTCACGTAGCAATAAATAAAACGTCTCGCAGCGGAAAAACAAATAACCATTACAAACTCACTCGGGTGTCACCGGCCGTTACTCGCCCATGCGAGCAACGCAGCCAAACTACATCCAACTTCCAATACAAATAAACTGCTAACCGCAGTGATAACGAAAACTCCATACATCATACTAAGTCCATAAATCATATACATCGACAAGTGAGCATCTACCCAATCCTGAAAAATACACAACCTTACCATAAGACCATACACCATCTTCATGCTATACAACATTTCCAGTTACCCTGTTCCTGCTCTTCAGCTCCGACAATGATCAACAACCTGTAATGGTGTAGTATCAGCGATAGACGCTGAGTATGCCGGGCCTGGACCCTAATGGTCACTTGTCATTTTAACCATCTTGTTATTAGATTGGTTTCATGCTTTTCCATTTTACAGTTATAATCAAAACTGAAGCATAAATGTATAATATACATAATCAACCATCCAAATATCCATAAACATTTAACCATCCATCCAATCCAAACAGTCATAGAATATATCAAACAACATTTGTATATCGAACGTATCGAGTATCAACAATATATTGTACAATGTACAATCGTCGTAGCGTTCACCATCCACTGTCAATTTATTTTAGTTTGGCTTTCAAGCCCCATCCATATGTACAATGTACATTCGCCGTAGCGTACAATCTCCATAGTTAATTTACCTTAGCCTTGAAGGCTCCATCCAACCATCAACACACAATAAAATAACCACAAGTTTAACCGATGAAAACAAAGCGAAACAACGAGAATAATAAACAAGTATAAAGTCTCGCCCATGGTTTTGTTCGCCACTGTATAAGTCTCAATTGTTTTAGTTGTTCAGTTATACCTAGTGACAATGTCTCGTTAAAACGACATGTCTCTAGTTACCCATATATTATGGCGGGTCACCCACGGCAGTAGCCACTCCAACGGTAGAGTCCGACCAACGAGCCATTCTAGCTCACGGGAAATTTTCTTGATACTTACGGACCCGTACGCGGACATCCTGGTATCGTTTTGTGATCACAGCGCGCACCAAGAGCCACATCTTGGCTTTACTTCCATTCCATTAATTAATTAATTATACCATCACATCGCATTACCAATTTTCTAACACAGCAGACTAAGGTCATTAGTCCAATCCGGAGTCTGTAAACTCGGGATCCAGTGCTAGATACAAGAGCGCGTATAGAAAGGCCAATGCTCCGTATAAAAGTCTCAGATAATATGTATATGTTATTATCATAGTGCTACAACGTTTTACTTACGTTCCTTATATTTCATATAAGATAGCACCATAGCCGCTAGTTCGTTTTATATATTGGTTCATATACGAACCGATACTGTTAACTCAACAACAGTAAATAATAAGCAGCTATAAATATACAATTCATGCATATTAATTAACAACATTCAGATAATCAATCTTATCACAGATCACACAGAAGTCTGAACTGAGGAAGTCCTCGGAGACAATCAGAGACTCATAACAACATACAAGTTATATCAACCAAATCCGAGCCCAAGGAGCAACCTTAGGACAACTGGATCAAACCCTTTACATACCGTTCACCCTGACTGTATTACGGTGGAGTATGAATCAGCAAGATACGCTCCGTGCAGTCGTTAGCTCGTCAAGCGTCCTTGTCAGAAGTATACTCTAAACGGTAATAAAACTATAAGTCAGTCTCCATGACTAACTACATCCGGTATTCCGAATAATAAGTAACCCCGACAGTTCACCCTGTTTTCTACAGTTGTTTGGTTAGGTTCTCTAAAACAGTCGGCTTTGTTACTTAAAACGTGTACGTCAAAACATGCAACTGTTAAGTTTAATTCCTTATATTTCCTTCAATCTTATCCACATCTAGTTTAGGTACGTAACCTATAGTTGCATGTATGCATGCATTCTTATATTATATTGCATTCTAAAATTCATAACTTATAGTTCGTAACTATATATTTTTTTAAAAAAAATAACCACCACCATTAAATCATATGGTTTCCAACCAAATATATTTATCCACCTTATATACATTATTCTTGTGTATGTATATATTTTTACCACGTAGGTAATTCTCATGAGTTTCATAAACTCTTATATTTTATGTTACATTTTAGCTTTTATTAGATGATTATTCCCATTAGTCGTATTATATTATACAACTTATATTAAGATTATTATCCTAATATCATGTAACATCTTATATTGTATAATTACAACTCCTAAGGTTTATTCCATAAACACCTTAGTTTATAAATCTCATTTATTTATAGTTTGTCACATTATTTTATGTGAGTACCCTTCCTTATATTAATTCCATCTAAACCATATCATTGTCATAACATTTATAACATTATAGACCTTAGTCTAAAATTCATCTTTCAACTCTTATTAACTCAGTATAGCCCTTATCTTAATTTAAATTCCGTTTTGACCACATAACATTATGTAATGTTATACCATATACTATATCATACTATGTGATATTTTTATTCCCTTTAACTTATAACCTATAGTTTTTATACAAAACCATTTATTATTGCCTCTCAGGCACCATAAGAAAATCTTATTCTTTTCCATAAACCATAGTTTCCTTTATTTACAAAATCACCCCTTTCTTTTTACCATGTTATATATACCATTTAATATAACATTTCCAACTTATAAAAGAGTATAACCTATGGTTATTTTTTTGTAAATTCCGAACAGCCCTTGTGCTATTCTATAATTGCCAATTGGCCCTATTTATAACACATAGTTCTTCCATATCATTAAAACCATTTTTATACACATATCTTAATAAATTCTCTTAATGATTCTAAAAATCACCAAATTCCACCAAAGGGTTATAAATATCCTTATTAACCCATATACTTTTGATATTTACCATTCCACCATCTATTTTTCTCCAAAGTGTCATAATGACATATTAACTATATATACATATATAGTTTATTTTAATTCCAAAATCCACCAAATAAATTCCTAAAAATTCCTAATAGCCCATGGGTGTTTAAAATACCATTGTACACCCTTTATTTTTGGTAATAACATATTTACCACATATGTTATAGAAATATTACCATTAAATACATAACTTATTATAAAACCTTAAATAAGTTATCTAACTTATTTATTTTGGTCAAAACCTAGCATATGGTCAATGTTTACCTCCTTAATATTTCCTTGACCATTAATTCCTAATAATTATGGTTTGCACCCAAATTTTCTAGAAATCACCATTTAACCCCAAAACTTTATTAAATCTTATAAACTTTATTTTAACTCCTTTTTACCTCTAATTTTCGGCCTTATTATTCTAAAGCCCCCAAATTTAATTTAATTACACCTAAGACCCCATTTATTTTTGGTAATGCATTTATACTACTTAAACTTAATTAAAGCTTATAAATGCATAAATAAAATGGCCTAAAATACATGGCCTTATTACAAACATTGGCTTGCAAAATAAATTACACATAAATGTCCCAAAATACATATAAATTTTCGGCCTCACCATATATTCTTCATTTATTTACCAAACTTCCACATAATGTCTTAAATTTGACAATTATGCTTGTTTAATTAGCTATAAAATTTATTAAACCATTCCTTAAACATTTTAAGGTCAAACAAGACCTTATTTCACCTCTTCACTCACGGCAATAGTATTAGAATTAGCTTAGAACATTTTTAACTTAGCAAAGTTAATGTTTAAGTGATTTATACCTTGATTTAGCTTAGGTAATCCTTGTTTGGTTCGGCCACCTTAAGTAGAAATTCTCCACAGCATGTTTTACATGTTTTCAAACAGAAAACAAGGCCTAGTTAGTCTCCAAGCAAGATCTAACCATAAGAAGTAATTTAATGTAAGATTTAAGGTAAAAATTACCTTAGGAGTGCAAGGGAAGTTCTAAGTGGTTTCGACCTGAACCAAACACACCACAAGGTGTTAGATCCACAATATTGACATAGGAAATAGATAGATCTCGAAATGCTACCTTGATGTTAGGTTTTACCTTGGAAAAATGCCTTAAAAGAGGGTATTTCCTTTGGATCTCGGCCATCCTTGCTCCAAATGGCTAACCAACAGATTCCACATGAAAAGGAGAAGAAGATGAGGCTATGACCAAAGTTTCACAGCCGAACTTGAAGGGAATCAAAAGTTATGAGCTTAAAGCACATTTTTACCTTAAAATGTAGATTTGAACAACCTTGGTCCCTCTACTGGTCTCAACCGAGTTTAGCTCTTGTTCTAACCTTAGAACACTGAGAATAAGCCATAGGAATTGATGAGCCACGAAATCTAGGTGTTGGTAGTGAAGAGATGAAGAAAAAGAGCTAAAAATGACATTAAAAGCTTACCTTAAGAGCTTAAGAGTATGAACTGCCTTCCTAACTCAAGAACCAGACTTGAGAGCTTCAAGGAAGGGAGGGAGCTCGGTTGGAATGAAGAGAATCGGACAAGAGGAAGGGGGAAGCTTGGAAATGAGCTTAATTATTGAAAAAGGTAAGAAAAGTAACCTTTTTACTATTCTTGGTTGTATTAGGTAGCATTATTGTCAATCAAAGACTTATGCTGTCTTCCCACCTCCTTGCCAGCCGATTTCCACAAGGGCAAATGGGTCATTAACTGCCCATTGACCAAACTTGGTCATTTTGACTCATGCGGGCCCCACTTCAGGGTTTTATTAATATTTTAATATTAATTTTGTAAAAATTCATAAATTTCTGGAATTAAATTCCTAATATCATATAATATGATATTTTATTATATTTAAAGGTATTTATAACCTTTTAGCCCATTTAAAACCAATTTAAAAGACAATTTCACAAAAACGTGCTTTAAGGATTTTAGCGCACATTTTGTGTTGCCTGGTGTTCTGAGCTTGGTTTTCTTTGACAACGGTTTTTTTGTGCTCCTTACATGATATTGATCATGGTATTCGATTTTATATCATTTAAAGGTCATTTAATTTTTAAGGTTTTCCTAGAGCACCTTTTTGCCCTTTTTGACCTTGAAGCATGTAAATGTTTTTTCTTTGTGTTGGAGTGTTGTCCAACAGTTATAATATGTTTAGTAATGTGTTAATATGCTTAGGACAAATTTTAGGTCCTAAGTAGTTCATTTGGGTATTTATTTACCCTTAGCAGTCAAAGGGTGCAACATCTTGATTTGTGTTGACCACTGTTGTTCTCAGTTGACTTTTAAGGCATGTTTAGGCCTTAATTAATGTGATTAAATATTTAATCCATGCTTTAATAATTTGGGGTATTTCACTACTAGTGTTGGTTAACTTAGTAATTTTCTAGACTTAAGATTTATCCAAACATTACCTTTAGGCAACAATTTGTACCAAGTAATTCTTGAGATTTATTTTCAAACTTTAAAAGAGTTGAAGTACTTTCACATAATATCAATACTAATTTAGTTATTTAAAGTTCTATTTTTATACTGTTTTCAACCAAAAGTATTCTTTAAAATTCTAGGAATTTGTGTACTAGCTTTTAAAGAATTGCATTTTTAGCAGTGTATTCTCCATGAGTATGCTTTTGAAAAATTGCTTAATATTTGGTTTATCTCAACCAAAATCTTATCGTACTTACTATAGGATGTTCCAAACTTATATATATATATATATATATATATTGTACTTTATTGTTGGAACGGTATAACCACACATCACACTCAACAGACATTCACAAAAGAAAAGTGTGTAAAGGAATCGTTCACTATTCCAAAAAGGGTTAGAAGTCGTGCCTTACTGGAGTCCTCACTTCCCAATTCTACCCCAGTTCCCCAGTTTTAAGTGCACCTATAATCTAAGTATTTCACTCGGCTTGTTTTCTCGGGTTCAGAGCATAACTACGCTCTGATACCACTTTCGGTAACGCCCCTATTAACCATAAATACAGCGGAAATAAAACTCTAAGGCGATTACAGACCATCGGGTTCCAAACACCCAACACCAAACCTCACCAATTACAACTTACAATCTCCAAAAGCTACGGTCTGAACTCGAGAAAAACTTAACACAAACATAATAGAAATTAAACACATTAACTCTCCACAAAACCTAATCCCATCCCAAACGCTCATTCTCTTCGTGGCCACCTGTAAATCAATTCGTACCTGCAAGATGAAACCAAGCAGCCCACCCTAAAAGGGGCGGGTCAGTTCCCTGGAATGGAACTGGTACAATTCTCCAAAAACAAACTTATAAAACATAACTCTTCAAAATAAACAGTAACTTGAAATTAAACTCTTGAAAGTAAAGCAGGGAAACAAGGCACTTTAAAATCACCAAGCCAAAGATAACAAGTTAAGGATAAAGATAAATGATAGAAAAGAAAAGTTAGTAGTGAAACACAATCACATCATGTGTTAGTGAACATCCATTTCCTTAGTTAAACCCAATTTCCATTAGGAGTAGAAAAACTCAGATAGTCACAAAGGACTAGGAATGATAAAACAGATCCAAGAACCATGAACTCAAGAGTGGAATAGTTTCAACTGGGAGAGATGGCCCCCACCGCCAATCACGTCCTTTTAGGACAGGGGATATACAGCCCCTCACTGTTTATCACGTCCACTAAGGACAGGGGATATACAGCCCCTCACTGTCTACCACGTCCACTAAGGACAGGGGATATACAACCCTTCACTGTCTACCACGTCCACTAAGGACAGGGGATATACAGCCCCTCACTGTCTATCACGTCCCTTTTTGGGACAGGGGATATACAGCCCCTCACTGTTACTATTGAAGACGCGCGCACGTCGAAAGAAAGATTTCCAAGATTGACCTTTTTTCCAAATTCCCACTAGATCACCAACTACCCAGGGCAATACCAAAACACTCAGTCCTACAGAGTGCAGAAGCGTAAACCCTAAGCAGTCAATGTCTAACGGGGCACCAAATAGAAGGAACCAATACCCAAGTGAGTTTCACATCCAATGCTCAGTTAGTCACACAAGCTGAGTTAGTCACACAACCGTTTCTTTTTTTGAAATTCCTCTTTAAGTCAGTTAGCGTTTTCCAAAACATTCCACAAGTCAATCAGCAAAAATATCGGAGTACGAGAAATCGTACAAAACATTCCATAGAGTCCAAAACACAACAAGCTGAGTACGAGAAATCGTACAAAATATTCCATAAGGTCCAAAACACAACAAGCTGAGTACGAGAAATCGTACCTGGGTAACGCTGTATCAACTTGCACAAACAATCAATAATACTCTGAAGAATATTAAAGGTAGTCTATCATCAATCACTTGTAGCCTAAGTTAAGCTTAAATAAACTCCTTACTCTTATTCCAAAGCCTCAATTGTCTTTTAAGCCCTCACTTATGTGTTATGTATAATCTTTGAGTTATCTGAGAACGTTGTATAGCCCAAGGTTGTAGGATCAAGGAATGTATTTATTAACACCTGCTAACTGTCCACCTATCCACTTAATTCATAAAACCACAATCCTCACATTAAAGACCTTTATAACATAAGTGCATTATATGTTATTCAATCAATCTTAGAATTTCAATAACAATTCTTAAGCTCAATACTTTTACTCTTACTTTAGAATAACATCGTCTCACGACCTACAATAGGTTTATCTTAGAATACTATACTATTAATTCACACTGTAATGATTATGTATTTTATCAATATCTACTAGATAATCCATTGGGATTAAGTTTCCCCCTTAACTTAATTAAGATCTACATCTTGTATATTGGAACCACAGTGTTGTAGACGCATTATATCATAACCTAATTGAGTTACTAGCTCATTTATCTTATGAAATACCCCAAACCTAAGTATGCTAAGTAAACATCAAATCATGATGTAGTAAGGCTAAAATATGCCTTAGAAAGATTGGTAGACAATTTAAACCAAGGAAAACACAAGAAAATGCCTTAAGGGCAATTAGGACAAAAACGTGCTCTAAGCTTGGAGAGACTTGGGTGAGTACCCAAATATCTTGGTGAGACCTTAGTAATATCCTAATGGTCATTTTAAATCAATTAGCAAAGAAAACCAAGCTTGAAAACAAGTTAAAACACAAAATGTGCTTTAAGAAGTCTTAAAGCACATTTTTGAGAAATTGTCTTAGAATTGAGTTTTGAGTGGCTAAATGTCCATCATTACTCTTTAATCAACATGTGTACTAATTAGTATCACATTAGGAGGTCTAAATCAATGGGAAATCAAAAATTTCCCTGCCTTGGTTAGTGAATAGTAACTATTTAGTGACTAGTTTAAGTTTTAATCAATATAAGTCAATTAATTGGTCAACAAAGACCATGTTAGCCTTATACTAAGAGGGTGGCCGGTTTTTATGTGGGGAGTCACCACATGAGTCATCAAATGAGAAAGGAAAAGAAGAGATAAGTAAAGAAGTTACTATTTGCTTTATTAAAGCAAATATCTTATATTAGCTCACTTTTCTCCTCTTTCCTTCATTTCTTCTTCTTCACCCACGGTTTCTTCTTCTTCTCTCTGTTCCAAAACCGAGAGTGTTGCTTCTCCATGGTTCTCCATCTTCAATCACTTGCCAAATACAACTCCAAGCTCCAAATCCAAAACAAATTGCATATTTGTCTTAGTTAGGTCAAGACCTATCTTTCTATCTTTTCAAATCTTTCAAAGCTCCATTTTGGTGCCATGAGAAAACTCCATTGATGGGGGAAAATCAAGTTTGAAGAGCTCATTAGCTTCTCCATTCTCTTAAGGTAAGAAATGTAGAAGAAAAACCATGTTTCCACCATTTCTACACATTACCGAAAATTACTACTCATGGGGATTCATTTTATCCATTGTTCTAGCTTGATTCTATTCTCCAAGGGCTAGAGGAGGTCCTACTTAATTCATATCCAAGCTTGCTATGAGAATCCAAGGTAAAACATTCAGTTTAATACCTTAGAACACATTTTTAACCTAGGGTTTACTCCTTAAGGTTAGTGTATTGTTTAGTACTCATATGAGTCATTGAATATTGATTAGAACATTGGCCAAAAGGGAATTTAAGTGATGGCCGAGATCTATGCAAGAAGAAGGCCTAAGGAGGAGATTAAGATAAGCTTGAGAAAACAAGGTAAAATGCTTACCTAATGGTGGTTTAAGATTAAGGAATGAGTTTTAGATAAATACCAATGTGGCTTAGAGCTTACATTGTGTATTGGGTTATATAACCTAAG
Source organism: Limonium bicolor (assembly GCA_023374045.1). Classification (NCBI taxonomy): domain Eukaryota; kingdom Viridiplantae; phylum Streptophyta; class Magnoliopsida; order Caryophyllales; family Plumbaginaceae; genus Limonium; species Limonium bicolor. The sequence goes on along the minus strand of CM041780.1, from coordinate 67,451,945 downwards.
GAAAAAGAACTTAAACAAGCTTATGAACTTGTGATTAAGGAGCTAATGAGAATGAGTTAGTAATATAAGGTTAAGGTGGATTTTAAGGGCATTATAACTACTATGAGATTGATGAGTGTATTTGCAGGTTGAAAGCTTATATATGTGGGAAATTCAGTGTTTAAGTTTAAGTCATTTAAGGGCCTAAGAGCCATGTCATTTAAGAGCCTTAGTGCTATGCAATTTAAGATTATTGCAATATCTTGAGTTTGTTGAGAATGAGTTGGTTTGGGTGATGAGAAAGAACTTGATGTGTGTGAGATGGTTGAGTGAGGAAAACAATGCAGTTGGGCATGATAAGATGCTAGAGAAGCTATGGCAAAATTTGAGTAGAAAACAAAGTGTTTAAGTGGTAGTGGTGAGCTAATATGCCCTAGGGTTTACTAGGGAGCATGAAAAGAAAATTGGGTGGAAATGAGTTGACTAAGGAGTTCTTGAGGTTTAGGATGACCTAGAGATGTCTAGGAGAAGTTAGAGGAATGGCGAGTGTTTTGAGCACACCAAGATCATGAGATGAGGAATATAAGACTTGAGCATAAGTTTAAGGAGGAGGTGTAAAGATTAAGGTGATTTGAATATGTTCTAAGGGGAATTAATGACTAAGGAAGTACTAGGAAGTTTTAGAGGTTGTCTTGATGAAAAAGGGGTGAGATAAAGTGTGGTGATGAGTTATAATGACTTAGGCATTACCTTGGAGGGTTTAAGAATCAAGAGAATGTAATTGAGTATTTAGGACTTAGGCAAATGTTGGTAAACAACTAGGAAGGAAATAAGGTGTTGGTGGATGGAAGCTTAAGCTTATGGAGGGACTTTAAGTAAATGCATAAAAGAGTTTTAGATGGTGAAAGATGCTTGGGAGATGATGTTATAGTGGTGAGGAAAACATTTGGCATAGTGGTTACATTAAGTATGAACCACCACCTAGAAACCTAGAGGAAAGCATTGCAAGAGTAGCATTATTACAAGGAAAATGCATAATGACTAAGGTGGATCTTGGTGGATGATATAAGGTATTTTAAGGAGGGCTTAAGGTGTATTTGAGGTGCCCAAATGAGGTTATAACATATTAGGATATATGAGGAGAAGTTTGGAGTTGAAAGAGAAATTAGAAACAAGTTTCAAGAGCCGACCGGCCTTAGGACCGGACTTGCAAGGTCGGTCGGGCTCTGTTACACTACCGGAAAAGGTTTCTGGAATCGACCGGACTTGGGGGACCGGACTTACAAGTCCGGTCGGACTTGTGTTTGTGAGGGAAAAATCTTTCTGGAATGGACCGGACATGGGACCGGACTTGTCAAGTCCGGTCGGCATGAATTTTGTACGGATTATAAGTCTCTGGAATCGACCGGACATAGGACCGGACTTGTAAGTCCGGTCGGAGTGAGTTTTCCAACGGTAAAAGGGTACTGGAACGGACCGGACTTGGCAAGACCGGTCGGTAAGTCCGGTCGAGCATAAAACAAAAAAAAAAAAAAGAAATTTGAATTCTAAGAATGGCAATGGGTAATAAGGTATGCCTTTGGTAGGGTAGTAATGATTGAGACCCTAAGAACTTAAGAGATTAAGCTAAGTAAGTATAAACTTGAAAGTTTAAGATTAAGTTTGTAAGATTAAGTGTAAGACCTAAGAGGCGTTAGGTGGGGATCATTAAGGAATTAAGTAAGTTAAACAAGTTAAGTAAATCATATTAAGTTAGGTGATTAACAACCTAAAACTGAATGAATGTTTTAGGACTTGGGAGTTTGGACTCCGGAGGAGAGTAAGCAACCGAAACGACCAACGGTGAACGGTACAGTTGTTTCTTCTTGTGACCTGCTTGCTAACGAGGTGTCCCTCGGCTTGTGTGCTATTTGTTTTTGTGTGCTCACTAAACAAGATAAAGCATGCAACCGGAATATATATATATATATTGTATTGTTGTGTGATGTTTGAAAACTAACACAACATACCGTGAGAACTTACTAACCAATGCTTAGTAAGGAATTGAGTAAGACTAAGGAACGCCCCCTAATGTGGGACGATATGAACCGAAAGAGGTTAACCAACAAACAGAGTCTTGAGATAACTACTAACTGGAACTTGAGTGAGGAAACCCGGGACCGATCTCCGGTCGGTCATGCATGCTAAGGAAGGGGGTCGTTATCTATAGTAGATTCGACCTCCGATTAAGGACTTGTCTTCGGACTTGTTGCCTAGGGCCGGTTGCCGGCTCAGCTACGCTGGACTCCCGTCCAGAGTAGGTGGCCTTAAGATGGTGCGGTGGGATCACCTAAATCCCAGGTTCGAATTAGATACGGCCAATCCCTTCCAGGAAAGGTTTGTATATTGAGATTAAGATTAAGATTAAGGTAAGATTAAGTTAAGTTACAATCATTCCTTTTTAAAGGATGATTTGTATTATTAAGATTAAGATTAAGGTAAGATTAAGTTAAGTTACAATCATTCCTTTTTAAAGGATGATTTGTATTATTAAGACTAAGATTGAGGTGAGATAAGGATGGACTAAGTTTAAGAGGGAACATTACTTAAAGAGTTAAATAACTAACTCTCTAATTAAGGGAACGCATTTAAGTCGTTCATTGTGTGTGAATTTGATTGTCATATCTGAGTTGTTGTTTACTGCACTTTCTATTATGTTGTGCATCTAATCAACCTCCATGCTATCGACAATTAGTCGTCGTAGCCACGTTAGCTTGGGGGCCATGAGAGGATCGTACCAGCATTCGTGCTGACCCCCTCGGGGGCTTCTTTTTACTACACAGGTGAACATCAGGAGGCGGCCGTCGAGAGAGTAAGAAGGAGTGCAAGTGTTAAGGATTAAGTATGACCTACGAGTTGCGCCTGTACACTCGTACGGCAATTGAGTTAGTAAGATGTATAGGTTGTGAGAGGATTGCAAGAAAGTTATGTAAATGGTTAAGGTTGTTAGACAAATGTTCGGTATATTCTGTAGTCAGACCGTGGCATGGTCCTGGATTGTAAAGAATTCCGCTGTGACATGTGTATATATATATTGTTAAGTTGCGAGACCACAATTGGATTGAGTTGGGGTGTTACAAAAAGTGGTATCAGAGCGTAGTTACGCTCTGAAGACAAGAATTACCGAACTTAGGAGGATACTGAGGTTGAGTTTGAGTTATGGGTTAAGGGTTGAGAGATAGAGTGTGAGGTGCGTTAGCCAGGACTCCCCGGTATTTACCGGATATCCATAGTACCTAGGCCCGCCCTCCACATCCCTAACCCTAAATGTGTGGGACAAACGCCAGAGAGAAGAAAGCCTTCTCTTACTCGGGGAAACCCGATCTGGCAGTTAGCTAACAGTAAGCAATACGAGAAACAATTTGTTGTACAACAGTTATGGAGAACTTGGAGGTTTGTAATGGAGCGCAATAGAGGAAACAGGCGCTACCTATGGAATTCTATCAATAAGGGAACGGAAATTACCGGCAACATGGTCGACATGCTACGCAGTCGAAATAACCCGCGATACCAATGGTAAGAAAAGCACTACGGTGCAATGGATAGGAAATTACAAGAGGCGTGAGTACCGGACAGCGGTCCGAGTGAGCATAACAGTGGGATAATACAAAGCATGAGGATTGAGATTACTGGAAAGTCCAGTTAAGAACCGGGAACTCCAAACCCCATACAATGAAAAAGGTTAAAACTGCCAGACGTAAGCGGACAACGGGGGAAACACATTAAATTGTATACCGAAATAGGACTACGATGTAGTGCCTAAAGGAGAATCATTACTTAGTAACCAAAACAAGATGTGTGGAGATAGGAGCGAGATTAAGACATAAGAAAATATTAAGGGGTTCCCTCAGAAAGAGGAACGCCCTATTAGATGACAGTACTGTCAAACAAAAGGAAACTGCCGGATGGTTAGTTATCCAAAATAAGATATTATTGAGGAGTCCCGAGGAGACTACCAAT